>CP139506.1:147670006-147686102 GCA_021014915.2 Artemisia tridentata subsp. tridentata
ATTTTGAAATATCAGTGGCATATGAATTATGTTGCTGGGCAATATAACTTATTACATCATCGGTTCAACAAAATGAAGAGAACGCAAAAAATAATATAGTTTGTGAAAAGAGGAAAATGTTTTTATAATGCTTATCTTTTTATGCTTAATGAAATAGGATGCTGTGTAAAAGGGAGCTTGTCCATGTATCGCCATATTGGTTTTTGTAAAAAGATATGGAAACATAAATCCACTGCAGGTTTGTTTTTTTCCTCATCAGGTTTATGTTTCCAATTGAGTTGTTTCTAAATGATTTTTTTTAAGCTGTATATCAAAACATGTGGTTAGAACAACAAACGCAATCGGAATTTTTAGTGACCATACCTATAATCAAAATGGTACTGGCTAACCGTTTTCTCACTTGATCGGAATTTTTAATATTGTGAAAGAGTCTGATAAGGCACAATGTTTATTATTTAGAGACCATACCTGTGATGATCAGACCATTAACGCCCGTGCTATGTCTCTACTATTATCATAATCTTGGTCCCACTTTCTTTTCCATCCCCTATCGCTGTCACACTCTCTGCTTCGACTTCTATTATTGCTGCTCTCTCTTTCCTTCCATTCCCTTTGTCTGCAAAAATATTTCTTATTACGTAACATTAACTAATTGAAACATAACAACTATTAAGAATATGTCTTTTTATGTTAGCTCAGCAGCTGACGAATTAGATAGGTAATCTAATTTAAGACTCAGTGATTGCTTCTCTTCATTTCCTAAACCATAAGAATCACAAAACAATGCCAACTTTAACACAACTTATTACGTTAGCTCAGCGGCTGCTACCAGGTCATTCTTTTTCTTATATGGTTTCAACATGATAATGTGATATATAATTGATAAGTTTTCGACTTATTTTTCAGAAATTCAATCTTTTTGTCTTATGATGGGACTTATAGGTTCCAAAAAGCCGCTAAATTTTATCGTATTCATTATCTCATGAATGTATACGACATCCCTTACATAAATTTATTAACAAACCTATGAAGATTATAGGTATGGTCACTAAGAATTCTGATTGCGGCTATGAAGATCATGTATCCAACTAACTCAAAACTCATCCATCTTTGAGGTTATGAAGATTATGTATCCAATTACATAAATTTTGTTAACAAAATTGAAAAATATATAAACACAAACCTTTAATTCGAATGAACATTTACCCTCAAAGATCGATGAGTTTTCACTTAATTGCAAAACCACAAACCCATTTCAAAATTATCAACCTGATGAGCAAATCGAATTAGGGTTTACATTGATTTCGATCTAAAGCCTTTCGTTGTTAAATTAAGTTATCATATAAATAAAAGATCCAAAATATACCTTTGATTAATCCTGATTTGCGTCCGATTCGTTGCGATGCAAAGGGGAACGCAGTTAAGCAACTGATGTGGGGGAACCGAATTTATTACACAAAAAAAGCTAATGTACAAACTTTCCTACCAAACCTTTTTTTTTATTTTTTTTAGATTAGATTTGGGGGAAATGATACTAACTTCCTGACCCGCTGAAACCAATATTCCATAAAATATAGTAAAGGTAAAATCAGTTTTTAAGTACATTTGTAAAAAATCCAATGGCATCAGCATCTTTTGAAAAAGATCGAAACAAAAAACGTGGCAGAGAATCAGATGTTCCTCCAATGCCAGAGAGATACAAAATACATGGTATCTCAAATATTTTAAAGAAGCGTTTACTGTTGCAACCACTGTTAGGTACAACAAATTAATGTGATTAAGCACCACTCGTAATAAATAGAAGGTAATACCTTTGTAAACGACGATTTAATGGCGGGAAGTGAGGAAAGCATAAACATTCATGGTGGCTGCAAATATGCTGATTTGCCCCGCCTACGCACAGATGTTCACAACTTTGATCATATCTTCATCATCAATACAACTTTAATAAGCTGGTGTACCAAGATACAAACAGCCTCATCTATAATGACCCTGAAAACATTTGTACCATGAATTTGTTAGAATGTTAGTAACAAAAGTGTGAGCAGCCAAAAACGCTTTCTGGTTCCTAAACATATCAATCAAATAAGTGATTTCCTGTTAGACTAAACCATATGTGTAATAAACGAAGACGATGGGGTATCACTTGTCTGTCGACAAAAAAAATTATGTACCAATATTCTTTTTATCTAACTTGTGCAGAGTCATAGTAAATGCTGATCAGAAAAGATAGTGCAGGCAAGGGATGCTCACGTACACTATTTTTATCTGGTTAGTATCTATTAACTCAGTATGCAAGTGAAGAACATATGTTTTGTTGTTGGCAGGCAAATGATACCCCATGATCTTAATTTCATCAAAACTAATTACATGTGATTTACACACCTTAGTGGGCCAATGTATTGAGACGTTTGTTTTTTTCAGTAGATTATTTAAAGATATCTGCAAAATATATAGGTAATGAGTATAAAAAAAACCAACACTAACAACAATCAATTACCATAATAAATTTTCTTTATTGTCTGTGTTTGTCATGTTAAGTTGTTTTTTCCATGTTTGTACGCGCAGTTCCATTAAAGGTCGTGGTCAATAACATGATTAAATTCCAAAAGATAGATGAGGAACAAAAGAGGGTGGTGCGAGAAAGTAATTTGCACCAAATCATTTGTCACATCATTTTCTTTTATTTGACACCTTTTATTTTTTGGAATTGTACCATGCTGATGAGGGGGAGATTTTATAGAAGTACACGTACAAATGTGGAAAAAGAAATTTAACATGATAGACATACATGAATTACCTGTACTTCTGAGTATACAGACTAAGAAATATGCGGCTCAGATCTGTCTTCCCATTAGTGAGTCTTTCTAAATTCCCTTACAGCTCCTTTTGCTGTTTCAACTCCCTTTGTGCAACAACCTCGATCAGGCAGATTGCTAGATTGTTGAAAGAACAAAAGGAACTGTATGAGAATTCAGAATGAGTAACTATAAAACTGGTACATATTCAGAACTGTAATTGTAAAAAAGGCGCTGATGAGATGGGAAACAGAAGAGTGGTTTCCCATTTTTCTTTGGGGATTGTACCACAGTCTTAATCAACGACTTTTATAGAATTACAGTTGTGAATATGTGGAAATAAACATTTTAGGATGGTAATCAGCCAACATATTTTTATAAAAAGAGATTTTTAAAAAGCATCCGTTAATTTTTTTGCATTCAAAGATGGCAGAGGAGATAACAAAAACCCTAACGCGTATGGTAAAAATAAAAATTTGTGACAAATCTTTTTTTTAACCTACGCGTTAGGCTTTTCTCATCTCTTATACCCTCTTTGAATGCAAAAACTTTATCGTTTGCATTTCATCCATCATGTCAGGTGCCATGAAGTCTCTTTGTGTTTGGATGTTCCAAATGAATAATGTGATTAGATTTTGAAATATCAGTGGCATATGAATTATGTTGCTGGGCAATATAACTTATTACATCATCGGTTCAACAAAATGAAGAGAACGCAAAAAATAATATAGTTTGTGAAAAGAGGAAAATGTTTTATAATGCTTATCTTTTTATGCTTAATGAAATAGGATGCTGTGTAAAAGGGAGCTTGTCCATGTATCGCCATATTGGTTTTTGTAAAAAGATATGGAAACATAAATCCACTGCAGGTTTGTTTTTTTCCTCATCAGGTTTATGTTTCCAATTGAGTTGTTTCTAAATGATTTTTTTTAAGCTGTATATCAAAACATGTGGTTAGAACAACAAACGCAATCAGAATTTTTAGTGACCATACCTATAATCAAAATGGTACTGGCTAACCGTTTTCTCACTTGATCGGAATTTTTAATATTGTGAAAGAGTCTGATAAGGCACAATGTTTATTATTTAGAGACCATACCTGTGATGATCAGACCATTAACGCCCGTGCTATGTCTCTACTATTATCATAATCTTGGTCCCACTTTCTTTTCCATCCCCTATCGCTGTCACACTCTCTGCTTCGACTTCTATTATTGCTGCTCTCTCTTTCCTTCCATTCCCTTTGTCTGCAAAAATATTTCTTATTACGTAACATTAACTAATTGAAACATAACAACTATTAAGAATATGTCTTTTTATGTTAGCTCAGCAGCTGACGAATTAGATAGGTAATCTAATTTAAGACTCAGTGATTGCTTCTCTTCATTTCCTAAACCATAAGAATCACAAAACAATGCCAACTTTAACACAACTTATTACGTTAGCTCAGCGGCTGCTACCAGGTCATTCTTTTTCTTATATGGTTTCAACATGATAATGTGATATATAATTGATAAGTTTTCGACTTATTTTTCAGAAATTCAATCTTTTTGTCTTATGATGGGACTTATAGGTTCCAAAAAGCCGCTAAATTTTATCGTATTCATTATCTCATGAATGTATACGACATCCCTTACATAAATTTATTAACAAACCTATGAAGATTATAGGTATGGTCACTAAGAATTCTGATTGCGGCTATGAAGATCATGTATCCAACTAACTCAAAACTCATCCATCTTTGAGGTTATGAAGATTATGTATCCAATTACATAAATTTTGTTAACAAAATTGAAAAATATATAAACACAAACCTTTAATTCGAATGAACATTTACCCTCAAAGATCGATGAGTTTTCACTTAATTGCAAAACCACAAACCCATTTCAAAATTATCAACCTGATGAGCAAATCGAATTAGGGTTTACATTGATTTCGATCTAAAGCCTTTCGTTGTTAAATTAAGTTATCATATAAATAAAAGATCCAAAATATACCTTTGATTAACCCTGATTTGCGTCCGATTCGTTGCGATGGAAAGGGGAACGCAGTTAAGCAACTGATGTGGGGGAACCGAATTTATTACACAAAAAAAGCTAATGTACAAACTTTCCTACCAAACCTTTTTTTTTTTTTAGATTAGATTTGGGGGAAATGATACTAACTTCCTGACCCGCTGAAACCAATATTCCATTTTTTTGTTCGTTAGTTTGGGGGGGTTTGATGAGGCTTTTGGATTTGATGTTAATGATGAGGGTCGTAGCTTCTGGAGAAGCCGAGAAACAAAATTAATGGAAGGAGAAGACGATTATTAGAGAGAAAAATGGTTACTGTTTGAACCACTGTTATGAACAACTTTTTTAAGCATATGGTTACTGTTTGAACCACTGTTACGTACAACAACTTGAAGCAGCCCAATTACCACCTTTTAGTATATGCTTTTAAATAATAATGAAAGGGTTTGACGTCTTGAAGAGATCTGACATATTTATTTATTCATTCATTTTTCTTGATTAGCTTTTTCTATAAGAAGCCAACATGTGTATTAAAAACAATATAATTTGATACAACCTATTTATAAACCTTTATAGTCTTTATCTACTGAAAATACTAGCATGGTACTTATGTGTTGCGGTGGCAGGTACCCTGTAATTAATAATTTTGGCGATTATTGAGTCTGGATTATACGGTTTACGTGACAGTGACTTTACGTGTCGATAAAAAAAAAAGACATGCTCTTGTAAGGAGATACATTGTTTCACCAATCGATTCATAAATATCTAACAAACTAATACTGAATCCTTATCCACAAAGTGGCAATGAAACTTAACTTTACTTAATTCAATTAATTCAAAATTACATGAAAAGTTGAAAAACACGTAATAGCTATCCACTATAGTTGACCTTTAAAGGTGTATGATATGGATTATGCCTCAACGTTAGTTTATAAACTTCTTCATATTATAAAAATCTCTACTATCTATAATGCATTTATGACTTTTATTTCTAGAAATCTTAAAAACTTAAGTTTAGACAAGTTGCTAATTTAAACATTTAGTACATCAAAAGTCATTTAAGTCGAATCAATATACATTCAAAATTTGTAACTACTAATTGTGTCATTACATCCACTAAATATTAATATTTCTAAAATTATAAGCATTGAATTTCATCACTACCTAAATGTTTTCATCGTTTAGTTCCTACAGTAACACTTAAGGTAGTATTTCATGAGCTTATTGTTTAGTTTTTAGATAAATGTGACAAAAAAAATCAGACTATGTGTCAACACATATGTTTTGTAACAAAGAATCTCACAGGCGTAACCACTATACCGCATGTTAAAATTTAGTAGTGAAAGAACCAAAGAAATGGTATATACTAAATATCTTAATTTAAAAGAATTTTATATAACTGAAATACCAAATTAGAAAACATAAAGACAAAGTGATCCTTTATAAGCTTAAACAACGACTTTAATTTTGGCGATTTTGTGTATCTACTCACAAAAGCATGTCTCTTGTTTTTATCGACACGTAAAGAAGATAGTTTGATTGCGAATGAACAAGACATTCAGGTCCAAATATAAAATCATAAGTTTGATACAATACATAAAAGGAGAACCACTTTATCAATAGAAGCTAAAGTAGTGTGGATTATTCAAGAATCACAATAGATTTGCTTTATAAAAAATATCCCAATTAACTTTTATGAAAGGGAAATGATTTAAATACTTTATGTTTTTATTAGGACAACCCAATGTACAAGTTGTTAAAGCAAGTTATACTTTTTAGTACAACTGTATAATGCCAATAAAAAATAGGAGTGTGCAAATCAATTCCCTTTATGAAATGATATCACGAGATTCAACCAATTGTAATCATCGCGAAATATCATTGGGAAACATAATTCATTGTTATAAAAGGATTTCTTGCAATTAGTTTAGTATGGAATGATTCAATCATCAACTTTTGTATCTTTATTGAATAAAAACGAAGATATTGTTCTTCCATTGATTAATAATTACGATTTTGCCACCAATGGATGTAGAAAAAAGTTTACTCCAAGGCTGTCAAACTCGCGAGTTTACACGTAAGATCGTACATGGATGTAGAAAAAGGTTTACTCCAAGGCTGTCAAACTCGCGAGTTTACACGTAAGATCGTACGATCTTACGTGCCCACAAGGTAAAATCGTGTCGTATCGTGATAGGATCGCATATGAGGTAGGATCGTGAGTAAGATCGTAAACTTGATCGTAAGATCGTAGGATCGAGCCACGATACGAGTCTACTGAAGTTGCTAAATTGCAAAATTTAAATTTACACTTAATTTTACTAGCCCACTACTAGGCCCAAAAGAATAATTCATTACGTTTTTATTTTGCTTAGGCCCAAATTTCATTCTCTGTAAAAAACCGTTCATAATTCATACTAGTTTTATCTACTTTCCACAAAATCATTCTCTGGTGAAAATAACAATAAACCATTAAACCTAGTTATCTACTTTCCCCAAAATCATAATCCCATGATTGAAACTTGACTTTTTAATTATTTCTTAACGATTTATTTATTTATTTTGTCATTGAAATGTAACACTTTAAAGAACTAATTGTAACAAATCATTACAGAATACCCAATAATGTTCCAAACTGAAATGTAGCAAAGATTGAGCTAGCTTTTTAATTATTTCTTAACGATTGAAACTTGACTTTTTTTGTATTTTACTATTACTTTGGTCTTTGAAATTTGAACTTTGGCATTTTCAAGAGGATATTATATGAATTTATCTTTGACGTTTAGTAGAAATGCAAAACAGTTTGACTCGTTTATCATTTGTTTACAAAATATGACAAATTGGTAGGATCGTAGGATCTCGATCCGATTCTACGATCTCGATCTTGCAAAGACAAAAACGATCTCACGTGGGATCGCGATTTTGACAGCCTTGGTTTACTCGATTAATGGCTATCTTGGCTTTCTTAATTTATGGTTTTTAACTTTATAAAACTTGCTAAAAGTTACGAATTTTATCATGATTCAACACATGTTCTTTTTCCTTAGAAAACAAATTTGTATAACTAGTCGGTGAGACGCCATGGAACTAGTTATAATGACATTATAGGTTAATGTCCAAAATTTAAGGTAAAGTTTATTTTGAAACACAATATGAAGCTTAAGTTGGTGGTTGGTTTATAGAAGTGATTAATAATAGGTATGTGTTTGAAAGAAAATTAGGAGGAGAACAAGAAGAAAAACCCACTACTAACATTTTCGGGTTTTCTCAAACAAGTACCCCTATATACTTGAACAAAATTAATCACTTTTATAGTTATTTCTTTATTCTCATGACTCACATAGCAAACACACCCCAAGTTTGTCTAACATGCCCCCAAAAAGGTTAAGTTTAGCGACTTGGGGAAAACATTTGGGAAACTTCATGCTACAAGCCATCGTCATTCTTTTGATAGCATACCGCTATGCTACAACAAGCTAAAGTGACCTCTACACTTTGTCATCGGTGCGCAAGGCATATCCTTTTTTTATTGTGAAACTGTTTGTTTACTCGATCCGTCCTAAAATTATAGTCATCATTTTCATTTTGGATGTCCCAAAATAATAATCCCCTTTTTGTGTCAACCAATGAAAAGAGAGTTTAGTGAGCTGGGATGATATATGAATGGTTGAAGAGTGTAGTGGTCCCACGTTTCTTAAACTTTTTTTTTCCCTTTTTGGGGACAATAATTTTGAGACGGTGAGCGTATCATATACTAGACTCTAACGAAGCTGGTTTACGGAATATGGTGGCCAGTATGGTCGGTTAGGGTTGCCATAAATTCTAAGTTTTTTTTTAATCAACACATAAGTTCTGAAATACAATACAAACCGATATAATCATGATCACGAGAATGCAAAAATTGTGCACTAGGGATTAGGGAAGCAAACACTTAGATACAGCAAAATCCTTATAGGGAAGCAAACACTTGGATACAGCAAAATCCTTATATGCGACATACATTAGGAGCCTCCTCCCGAGTGACAAAGTTGGCAAGTTGCTAATGCACACCTCTAGCACAACATTTATAAATGACACATTTCAAGTTTATTTGAAGGTCACTAATGAATGGTTGTTTGATCATATAAGCTCTACAAAACAACTTTACTCAAGATCCGTCCACCATAAAACAAACCACCATCCATGTAACCAGTGTTGTAAAGATCGGCCGACCCTTAGGCGCTAGGCGAGGATTAGCCGTCCAGATTTTAACTAATCGGCCTTATTAATCGGATTGGTAAAAAATGAGTCAACATACCGATTAATCGGATAAAAATCGGCCAAATCGGCCAAAAATCGGATAAATCGACCAACTCGGTTAACGATGGTAAACTTTTTCCAAAATAAAAATTGAGGTTTTTATTTCAATATATCTCCCGTTTCTCACAAAATCAATCGACACAGCCATTCAAATGCACCTCGAGTAGTGATTTAACACAAAATGTTGAAGGTATGCTCGTTTTCCTTATTTCAATTGAATGTTAATGACACTAATTGAATTCGAAAACTGATTTCTAAAAATTAATTGAACCATTAGAAACTTGAAACTTGTATTTTGAAGCATTTTCATTTATGTTATATATATAATTTCAAAAACTTTTAATTTTATATATAAAAAATCCAATCCAATTAATCCTCGATTAATTACCACCTAACTGATTAATCGCTAGACGGTACCCAGGCGCGCAGCTAGCGTCTAGCGATTTTTACTACCTCGCATGTAACCCTAATTTACTTATCATTGCAATCATTCTCGCCAACCACTTCCCTACAACCAAACTACTCATCGTGTTCATATCATATCTGTCCACGCAAGTACTCTATATAGCAATGTAGATAGTCTCTCGATACAAAACCTAATTAGCTCTATACTTAAGGTCATCTCCAACCTTATCCTCCAAAAACTTATTTTCCCCATATTTGACGAATGAAGACATAAAACACATCTCCAACCATCCTTCTTATTTAGTGATTTTATTTGGAGCATTAATGAACATTCTCCATATTTGAAGAATCACTATTCACACACCAAATGTTTTATAGTGTCATTTAATAAGTTTTTCTATTAGATATCTTAAGTTTTGCACTAGATACTCCAAATATGGAGTACCTGGTCGGACATAAATTCTTTTGGAGTAAGAATGTTATTAAAAAAAGATTTTATTTCTTTAAAATTTAGAGTATATGGTTGGAGATGACCTAACATAGATGAAACCATTGTGGCACAAAAGCAAGAAATCTTATAGAACCACATCTTTGCTAAATCAATAGCAACAAGTAGTAGTATAGAAGTATCACAACTCTTATGATAACCTTTTTCTATCGCGCTTATAATGCAATCATGAGTTCCGATCTTTAGACTCGTCTAATCAAGACCTTTGAACTCAATTAGCAAATTTCACGAAGGCACGTTATAATCATCATAATGTATCACTAGTAACCATGGCACACCCCTACAACCCCTGTGACACATGGTTAGCTAATCATACACCATGCATGACCAATCTTACCTATGAGCTTAAGAACATATCAACTACCATAAGCATCTGATTTGGAAGCTTATGCAAAACTGCTTCTATATGGAATTATGGATTCCCCTATATGATTTGGGAATATATTATAGAAACAAGATAAGGAAGACAAAACATTATGCTTTAGACTCAAAATTGAAACTACTGATTTCACAATAAAAAGGACTCTTAATGCAAGGTCATCTCCGTCCTCCTAAGTACCCCGCCCTCACAATTTTAGATGGGGGCCCTACACCGTCCACATGAGCCCTCTTTTGTGACCCTTTAGAACAAGGGGTTGTGTTTCTCTTCTTCATTGTCAGTGTCTACTGATACACACCCTGACCTGGTTTTTATGCTTATTTGTCTAGGAAGATAAACGTTTAAGTAATAGCTCATTATGGTATAATGCGACTTTGATGGAAAAGAGCCCAAGGCAAGTTTTATAAAGTTATTACCTTCTGAAATCGGATTTGTTTTCACAACGCATGCAAACTTCTGCTGCTCTGAATGCTTCCATGACTTTGCAACAACTTCACCCATCTCGTCAAACTTCCAAATTTGGAAAGCAGATCCCAGATCTTTTTGAAGATCAGATATTTTCACAGTGACGTGACGCTTGACACATAGAAGAGATCCACGGCTGTAGCAATCACAATGCTGAGGTCTCCCTTTCCCAATTGCATCTCTGTTGGCTTCCACACTTGTATCTTTATTTGACCAAATTACAGTTCCTAACCATTTTGAAGGGAATGATTTGCTTATAGTTTTGTGGGGGTATTCTCTTTGAGGTGGGCCATTCCACTCAGGTACATCAACCTGAAACCGTGGTCCTACAGGGATTGCTGCTTTTTGATGTTCATTAAGCACAAAACTGAACCAGTCTGTATTCTCAACCTGTGTTGGCTTCTTCATGGAACCCGCTGCTCAAAAAATACCTTTTTGGTTGTATATATCTTTTAAGCAGCCGATTGTGAAGTATACTTCCAACTCCTTACTGAGAAAAAATCACGAACTATGTGCTGAAACAAACATATTTCAGAAAACTTTAGTGACCTCGACGTAAACTAATGATATTAGAATGCAATGAAACATAAAGACAAAATAGGGGTGTTTAACAATTAACAAAGTGATAATGAAAAAGATAACAAACGATGAGATGCAAATATGAAAAGGATTCGCACCAGCAACTGATACGACCCAAATTATTTTTATTGAAAATAAAGGAACAACCAACCAATTACAGAATTCAGCCTACTAATGAGAGGTGGCTACCTCTTCTAATGACTCTCCATTGTCCATCCCACCCTAACTTAATAATAAACCATCTCTTAGATCCTTATTGATAATAGTTATCTATTTATAAATTATAATAGTTACCGCTTATAATTATGATAATACAACATTTCCTCTTTTAACTATTAGAATACTATCATTTCCTATTCTGATAATGGAAATACCATCTCTGCTTATTTCACATGACAAAATCAAAGGGTAAATATTGGGGGAGAGAGAGAGAGAGAGAAATGCGTAAGTCATATGTCAAACATTGAATGGAATAAGCACATATTACTTATTAAACATACAAGTTAGCCGTGTTAATCATTTTTCACCTTTAGATAACGTGACTGTACCACAATCGTGTGCTTCCATTCTAAACTTTCTTTCAACGATAAGATGAATTCACTATATCCTACACAGTATATCCAACAAGTTGAAATACTTTCTTAAGAGTGTCTAACTTGAAACACCATCTTATAGCAGTTTCACAGTCACACTTATGAAATACCAGCACTTGTATAAATGACTGCCGATTTCACTGACTATAAAAATGAAAAGACTAAAACTTGGAGAACCGAAATATTTCGATGACTCTTATAAATTATTTGCAGACATGGACTAGATCGCTTTTCCACATGAATATGATCAAAACCTGTCAGAATATTCCAACCCTTTGATTTTTATGGATTTGGATATCCTTTTCTGTACGTTATGCAGCAAAGGGGAAGGAATCGAAAAATCAATTCTGCTTAGATGATGAAGCTAATGATTTCCAAAATGACACAAGTTATCTCCAAATAAATGTTGAGCCTCTCTATATTCATCAACCTTTTTGGCAATCTCAGTGAACCAAGAAACTTGTAGCTTCTACCTCTATCCATCTTCACTTTAGGTCAACTCAGCGTGTGAAAGGAAGAAATAAAAAGGCATATTTGTGTGCTCCCACAAAGTATTAACCGACAAAACATACAATGAGAATTTCAGATACGCGCTACTTATAATGGTACAGAAAAAACTCCTGTGACTATGAGATGAATGGAATAGGTAATTAGCACAATTACATCCAACCATGCCAACAAAGAGGAGAATTCTTCACGATATTCCAAAGTAGAGAATTAGGTCATTTAACTAACACTTATTAACTAAAAGCCAAAACCATGGTAGTCACAACCAAGCATGGCAACTTAAAACCGATTCATGGCAATGAAATAGTAGTACATGCCTAACAGATCTATATTTAAGGTAACATAATTAAATTAAAAGAATGTTTAGCTAGCCATTTCTTAAGAGTAAAAACGACAAACCAGGGACCAACTTTAAAAGCACAAGGTTGATCCATCACAACTAAGGTCTACCGCAAAGTAGACTACTTTTTCTAGTTCGAGTAAGCGCACTACGGGATATGCCTTCCCAATAGGTTTAACACAGTTACTTTTATTTCAAAGTTCCTAACGAGTGTTGATTCATTTCCATAGCAGAGGCTCCTAAAGTATTAATCATATTGAAATTTCTCTTAGTTAAATAAGGGATAGGTAAATAATGTTCTAAACTGTCACAGATAGAGTGCCATTTAACTAACACAATACTTCTTTACAGTATCAATTAATAGTTCGTTAAAAATCTATGCAAATATGACATATTAATTGGTGAGTTTTCATATCAAGAGAATTCCCTATGATATTTATCATCCTACAATTAATAGCTGACAATATGTTGATGTCAAGAAAAACACTAGCACGACAGCAGTTAAAACTCGGAAGTATATGAAGTATAAAAAAAGATACTTGAATGAAAAATAAAGTGTGTTCTTACAATTAGGAGGTTCAGTTGCGCCCTTAAATGATTCTGCATAGACAGATTAAAAACACCTGCAAAATGAGGAGCTCACGCTATTAAACCGCAAAATATTAAATCAAAAATTCTTAAACCAAAGACACAGTTGCACAAGAAATACACAATTTGTCATACTACGCAGGTCCAAAATTGCAAAAAAAAAAAAAAAAAAAAAAACATTAAAAATACCCATTGACAGCAAGTCTAAAAAGACAGTCTAGGGGTGTTCAAAAAATCCGAGAAACCGAAGAACCGAGCCGAACCGCTCAATCCGAAACCGAAGAAACCGAAACCGAAAAAAACCGAAACCGAAGAAACCGAAACCGAAAAAAACCGAAACCGAAAAAACCCGCTTATCACGGTTCGGTTTCGGTTTTTATTTTTTGATATCCGCGGTTAACCGAACCGAACCGTGATTAATACATAAAAGGTTTTTTTAACTAAATATTTAAATAATTGTACAAGTATTAATTATATTATTGCACTAATTTTATTTTATAACGCCTTTTTCGCTCCTAATGTGAACATTTCTAAACATTTATGTGTTAAAGTTGATAAAGGTGATTGTAATCTATAAATGTCGAATAACTATTATTTTGTTAATTGATTATGTATGGATATTTGAATGCAATTATTCTAACGGGATAACTTTTATATGACTATTATCTATTAAATGTCATTTAATTTTACTAAAATGACATTTTACGTTCTTGAACATGTTATTGTTTAAAAGGTTAAACTCGATTAAATGTCTAAAATGGTTAACCGTGACCCGAACCGTGGGTAACCGCTCATTTCGGGTACCCGCTTATCCGGTTACCCGCCTAGTACGGTTCGGTTTCGGATAGTAAAATTAATTACCCGCCCCGTGATGGATAATTTAAATCTTTCAACTAACCGAACCGAACCGCCCCACGAACACCCCTAAGACAGTCAACACAGTATGCCTCCACTTTAAACATAGTCCAAAAGCACTTTTCATTCAAGCGGGTAAACGCCTACGTCCACGCTCACGGCCACGCCCACGCCCACGCCCACGCCCAACATGATAGAGGTAAATCACATAGTAACTACAACAAGGAAGGTGATAGGCGATTTCATTAAGGCAAGGACGAGGGGACTATTTTGATGTGAATACTCGCCTTAAACTACTATGTGGATTACGAATAATCTAACTAAAAATTATAAAGTGCAATTAAACTATAAATCCAACAAAAAGAATATCTACACATCAAAAATAAACAAGAAAAAGAAATTGGGTTAAAATCATTTCCTTTTTATTTCGACTTCCACAATAAAGGGTATTCATGTAACAAACCACGCACATGGTGACCTAGTGTTAAAAAGACCCTAACTATCATCACTAAAATGTGACATGTCCCACCTCACGTTCAATTCAATTCTTGCTAGATGCAAACAACATAAATGTAACATAAATATATGGTCCACACCATCCTTTCCGCAAATTAAAAAAAAAAAAAGGAAAAAAAAATGTAACATAAATGTTCAGTCAATTATTCTCATACATATAAATTCACAATCATTTTAGTTACCCCTAACATGCCAAAAATAATCCCCGATTATTTAGCTTAATTAAGATAAGTGTCACAATAAAAACTCACCTTAATTAATAATAACAAGCAAAATTGCCACTTAATTCGCTGATAAATCTCAAACTCAACTCTGATCGACTGCAAAATTGATTTGCACTTCAAATCTAAAAATGAACCTTGCCCACAGATCTAGTAAGTGTGATTATGTTATTTACTTGATGATAATTCATTTTTAATTTAAAAAAAAAAAAAAAAAAAAAGTAGATCTATTGGATGCTATTACATCCATTGATGATAACACATGTTTGATGAAGAAGATGATTAATGACAACCAAGGTGGAATTTTTTATTTTTTATTATTATTTTTATTTTAGGGTTTTAAAAGAAACAACAAATTAACAATCAATCATTCAACTTTTTTCATTTATAGTGATGATTTTGTATAAAAGATTGCAGACTTAGTCCTGAAAAATGAATGATATACGAATAGCTACTTGTTAAGTGAGTAATCTAATATTAGTCCTTATTAAAGTTGATTGATGAATTTGTTACTTCATCAAAACAAAATCTTTAAAGCAGGCTAATTACAAATATACAGCTTAATGTTTGAAGTTACAAGTACACAAGGTGTCTTACTTACAATCAAATGTGGTAAACGTAAGCTTCAATACGAATAGTGGAATAACACACAAAAACCTTATAGTTTATTACTTAAAATTGTAGTTACCAAGTAATCGAGACAAGATCAAGTTATGTATTCACTCGTAATGCACGCTTTAGGGCCGAATCTTGCCAAACCAAGCTCAAAAGCTTCTTTCCCGCACCTACACAAAGTCAATTTTGGGATCTTATTGGGTCGGTTGAGAATAGACTAGGAAGGGAAAGGAAAAGAAACTAGATTTCGTGACGAGGAAAGGAATGAAATGATTTTGATTCAGGTATCGTATTTTTAGGCAAATATTTGACAAGTAAACTTAATCATAACCAAAACCTTTATTAACTTAGACCAATCTATGTAACTTAGAAAGTTAAAATACGAAGTTCATTGAAGTTAATAAAAAAACTAC
>CP139506.1:147686202-147702025 GCA_021014915.2 Artemisia tridentata subsp. tridentata
ATTTCATTGATATCTTGTTCAGCAGGTTCTCGTGGTTTTGTTTCACTTATCCGTTCATTTTACTACTTATTGTGATTTATATAATTTTTATCCAGCAGATCCTTATGATTTCACTTCAGTTATTCTTTTGCTTTAGTTATCCATTTGTATATATCTGTTCACTGGGCTTTTTAAGCTCAACCGCCTTTTCTTTTCCTGCGGCAGGTTCTAAGAAGGAGGCTGGGATTCGAGTGATGAGTGCTTAGGAGCTCTTAGTGGAACACCTTGATAGCTTCCCATGGATTAGAGATGCATTTAGAGCTTTTCTTTTAGGCTTAGTTTGTATTTTAGTATGGAAGTTGTAATGTTCCGATTTAGTACTTTATCTTTTCCTTAGAGTACCTTTGTAAACATTGTATTTGTAACACCCCAACCCGACAAGGGTTAAGATATCACATTCATGGTGTCAAACAGAACATACACAAGCAGAAGACATTAATAATACAATTAAATTCAAAGGTTACAAATGAAATCTAAGGTAACTGAAATACAAGGATTAAAACAAGGTACAATAAGTCTAGTAATGAAAATCTCCAAGTCAACTCTAATCTATGGTAGCTATCAAAAGTGTAGCCCTCTAAGAGCTCTTATGCACTCTTCACTCATATCCTAGCTTCCCTCTAAAACCTGCCGCGGTGAAAAGAAATGCGGCTGAGCCTAAAAAGCCAGTGAACGGATATATGGTAATAGAAAATAGAAATATAAATGTGAAGTTCAAATGAAGTACAATGGGGATACATAAGTAGGCATAATGTAATGTGAGGGAAAACATAGTGTATAGGTTATCTAATAGGAATCTATGCAGTCGCCTACATAAACAGAATCATAATACCATTGGCTCGAAACATAACATAGTCTTCACTTCTCATAAATTAAAAAGAGGGGAGACCTCTTAAGTAACATAAATGGAGTAGCGAACTCCCATGTGTGTATGGTGTGTATTGCACATGATCACCATACACCAGATACAATATAATATAACAGATACAGATCCAGATCTAGGATGCATCCATACGCCCCTGCAGAAATCATAATCATCGTGGCCATATATATACATAACAAAAGGGACGTGATGGGTCATCACTCCCCCACCCTAGAGTCATGCCATTGGTGTATCAATGACATGGTCATGGAACCCCAATGACTAGTGATACAGATACATAATACATAATAAGAGCCATTATAATCACATCAAGGGTTTATAGCAAAGGTTCATGTCTAAAAGTTCATAGCGAGGTTCATAATGAAGGTTCATAACTATAGTTCCTATCAAAGGTTGTAAGTCACAAAGGAAACCTTAAAGATAAGGTCAGAATATCCGTACCTCAGAGCCATGAGAGAACACTCAGAAAAACACAATCACTCCTTCAACAAATGATCTTCCTGAATTTAATAATCATTTATTATTTATAAGCACATTTACAATGTCATAACTGATTTTAGTATTTTCTTATTAATCACATTAACGTATTTAGGTGTTGCTTAGGTTAAATGTATTCTAAATTAACGAAAATACCAAATTAGACATTAAGGGTTAGACCAAATTAGAATTAATGTATACCGAAATTTGGATTAAGGACCATCTCTCAAAACAACTCTCGAAACCAATATTACCGAGACTTAACTCACTCTTGAATCTAAGGACACAAAACGAGACGAACATAATAGTTAACGGGTTTAGATTAAACCACCACCCTATACTTTTTAAAATCCAAAAATTACGAGCATATGCATCCCACAAATTACTATGTACACATGACTCATGATTCATTCACACTAATATTTTTATAACAACTTAACGTGTAATCCTAGTGTAAGTTTGTATCCAAGTTTAAATATGATTCGATAATATTTGACACTAATATGATTCACACTAATATTTGACATGGAACACAACACTGACGCATGGACATAAACAACCCCACACACCATGCACTTTAGTTGTATATTTTATGAGTTGTTCATGCGTTCCTACTAGTATGATTCTTCCTCTTGTGGCTTTGGTATATCCGTATCGATGTCAAATTGTTGTACTACTTGTTAATTTCTGTTATGTCAGCTATTTTAAGTGTCTATGTACCTCATGAAGTTGTGATTTACCTATACCAGTGTAGATTGTGTTACATTTACATTTTTAGGAGCCGTTGATTAGAAAATGTTTCGAATTTTTTTTATCCTATTGCTTTTAGAACGCAACTGATCAGAATGCATTTTCATGCATTACACCATCCACCAGACTTGCCCAGAATTCATTTTGACCAGAATGCATTTCCACCTCTATAACTCACGCCCAAAACGCACAACTCTCAACCCTATCTCGATCAATTCCGTTTGTATAATGTTTTATGATCACTACAACTCACACACATGCATGCATATGTCTTCATTCGAATATCATAACAACAGATTCATTTCTCATAATTTATACTTTTATATTCCAGTTTACTATCTTGTTTTTAGGCTTCATTTTACTCACCACAACCCACGCCCAGTCACACTGATTGACAGCCACTAATGAGACACAACCAAGTTCACAAGTGACCTCTAAGAAGAAACATGCACACGACACACTCATACAAGTATACAGCCCCATGTCCACACTCATAATCACACACAAAACAGAATTTAGTGAGCCTATAACCTCACATAAAATCACACTTAAGCACGTCTTTATTCACGTCAATAATTATGTGTTTCCATCCTTTAATTTTCTAGGTTTGTTACCAGGTTCTAAAGCTTCAAAAAAAATGACAGATTATATACAATACCAAACAGTCCACAACGATTTGACACAAGCAAATCATGGCGTATAGGCTTTATTATTTTACGTAGTTTCATAAACGAGACCACAAAGATTATACGAGTATGGTTAAATGGGTTATTATTACATGTTTAACATGCATACATATACGTTTTCATAGCTTCATACGTTTTCATAGCTTCATATGTACGTGTGTATTTACTGATGTAACCGAGTTTTCTTATAAGAGTTTTATGAGTATATGCGATATGAATACAAGGAATACCTCAAGTCGACTTAGAGAACGAGACTGAAACAGGAATACAAGTGTGAGACCAAGAATCAATGAGGTAAGATCGAATCCAAAACCCAGTCGCACCCCAACCATTACACGTCCAAACCCGAACCACAGCAGAAAACCGATCTCGTACTGAAACTAAGGTCTCGACTCTCACAACCACTCACCCATTCTCTTGCAAAGTATTTAAGATCTGGAGTCTTGTTTAGGGTTTAAGTGAGCGTGTTATAGAGGTTTGTGGTGCAATCAAATTGGTCGACAAAGGTGGGGTAGGGATATGCGTGGCGATGTAATAGGTTGTGTAGGTTTTCTTTGGCATAATGATCTGTGCAAAGGAGGGCATAGAAGATAAATATTCGGTCCAAGAAAAAAAAAAAGGAAAGCGTGTGTTTTATTTTGGGGAACTAATAATTTAATTGATATGAATGGCGTGAGATTAGGCTAGACAAGGGCAATCAAAATCTTTTTATTTTAGTAGGATATTACTTTGTGTTTTATTTGTTCCTATCTCCTCTTGATTTAAATGTGTGAAAGCAAATGGAAATCACAATTTTCGGTCCTTTCATATCCAAATAAACGTGTAGGGTGTATAGGAATTAAGAGTGTGGGGTTTTATAAGGTTTAGGATAGGACTGGGAATGTGAAAAATTATTTAGTTAAATTAGTTTAGGATATACATTATTAATGTGTAAATATTATATAACATATAGTTTTAGTGTCATTACTTATTATTTAAACTTAGGTTAAAATTTATAATACTCTTGCTTAATTTATTGTATGTTCTTATAAATTCAAAGTTAGAGGGGCAAAATGGGAATTTTGAATGAATGGAAATTTAGGGTTTTACATTTGTAAACATTGTATTATTAAAGTCTTTCGCTTGCGTATGTTCTGTTTGACGCCATAAATGTGACATTTGACCCGTTCTCGGATGGGGGTGTTACAGTAGGTGTTACCCTTTGAACCTTCCCTCGTGAATTATAATTAGCCTCCTAGCAGCCAGTAGAGCTCGATGTCTTTGAAGTGTCTGTTGTTTGTGGAGACGAAAATATATAGTCACATAAATATCTCCTTGACACATTTTGGTTCTCATAGTTATGTTCGTTATGGTCATGAACATTAGCCTGGTTCTGCAAGAGCTTTTAGGAATTGCGCCTACACAATACCCTTCGAAGCGACACCACTTCTCTCTCACATAGGTGATTTTCCTTTAATCATTAAAAGTTACATGCTTAACATCATCTTGTGGACTAAGGAAGTTTACTAACCCCCTTAAATAGATATGGAGTTTAATACTCCCCCACAGTGACCTCAGTTTATAAAAGTAGGTTATCCTGTTGAACCAAGATCTTAAGATCTCCAGTGAGTTGGGTTAGGTTTTCCTTCATATAAACTTTTCAAAGGGCTTTAGTCCCATTCCTCTTCGCGACTTGCTAACTAACTCTCACATTTAGCATTTCGCAAGAAGATCAACAATGTTATTCTAAGACTTAACATTGTCAATAGGGATAACTCATGCTAAGAGTAGTCGTTGTATTAACATAATATGTCTGTACAAATTCGAGATTCGTTCAACTCTTTAAATATATCATGTTCCAAGTAATTCTTGAGTATTCCAACTAGGCAAGAACTTCACCTTTGTTGGTGTCCTTTTGAACTCTAGCTAGGTCAGAATCCCCCACATGGAATCTATCTCAAGAATTTTGTAGAAAGGTTCTCCCTTTCAATGTATTAATCTTGTTTATAAGATTTTTCTCACAAAGATATGACATCAAGACTATTAGTAATTTGTCACTTCACAAGTTTCATACTAGTGTATTTGAATGTTTTACGTGAATTATTTTTTGTCATGGTTAACAAATTTCAAGTCTAGCATGTTATAGACCAAGGAATCAAGCGTATGACAGAAGATGCATCATTTTTATTACTTATAGCTTCATCTACTAACATTCTTCTTTTAGACAAATCACCACCTTAAAACATACATGTTTTAGGAGGATCCGAGAAAGTATTTGTCTAAGTCCTACACTTACAACATGTCATTCCAATTCACTTTTGATTATATATATGTAATCACATTTAATCTCTTATCATTATATGATTATCACGACTTATTATGTGATTATAATCATATAATATCAATGTGTAATCATTTCATACAATTAGAATATGTCCAATGTAAAGAATGGACAATAGCTCTCTTTGGATGACAATCATACCATCCAAGTTAGTTACATAAAATAACGTAATTTGTTGTCATCTATAGGTGAGTTCTTTCTTGACATTTCACAATGTCCTACATGGTTATGTTCAAAATTTAGTCATTTCTTACATAATGACAAACCATTAGATTATTAGCAATATGAGTTCGAACAAGTCTTAGCAATTGTTCATCTTTCTAGAATAACAAGTAGTTTGATTATTTGCAGCAATATTCACAACAGAATATTTGCAACATTCAAACTTCCAATACTTGGTACAAAATTGAGCAACTTGTTTATTCTCATGTTACAAAATTAGTTTCACAGTGCTAAACAACCTTAAATAGGCACTAATTTTCCATAGTATTTTGCACCAAATAACACAAACAATGTTTTCGTTGAACTTCGGCCAAAACATTACATAATTATTTAAACAACTCGAATGTATATATCCAAACAAAAAACACGAAGTTTCTTCTGTCGGGGACCTTATTTGTTCCTCTCTTTCCTGCAAACTCTCTATAGCCTAGGATATAACAGACATTAGACCCACGGTAAACTCCTTCAAACGCTCAGACTCTTTGGTAACAACGGCTTTGTTAACTCTCGCCTGAACCAAATCCTTGTTCAAACCTTCAACTTTAGAAGAAAGAGAATATTGAACATGTGACAAATGTCTCCTGAGCAAGTCGGCCTCAAAAGCTTTCTTATTCTTCTCCAAAAGAAGAGAAAACTTCTCTTGCTCAAAAGCAGCCTTTTCAGTCCTCTTCCGGCTCTAGGAAGCCCTCTTGTTGGGACTGATCCGTGCTAAAGTATATATATAATATCAGACGGATAAACGTGAATAAAGACAAACCAACCCTTTAGGAAAAAGGCTAACTTGCAAAAACTCACGTTTGTGATATGTGTGATACCAGGTAAATGATTACCCGGGTCGTGTCCCAGCGAGGATGGAATGGACAATCGTGTAAGGTTTGGAATTAGAGTGACTGATGATTGGGATAAGAAATTTTGATTTTATTATATTCTAATTAAATAATGAGAAACAAATTCCCAAAATAAAATTAAGATTAAAAGAATATGTATTAAAAACGCGAAACAGAAATTCTAAAAACGGGATTAAAAAGTAAAATCTCTAAAATTTAATCTTACAAGTACCAAATTATTTTTCCTAAGTTATAAATGATAAAAGAAAATTTTAAAAAAAAAAAGATTTTTATTTTTCTGATTTATATATTTTTTATTATGATTTAAAAACTGTTTTAAAAAGAAAAATACATAAAAAATATTAAAACTCTTCTAAAAATTCTGGAAATTTTTGTGAAATTACTTAATGCTATAACAAGCCTAGGAAAAATATAAAAAGGGTGCCAGCTTAATGGGATAAGCTGGTAATAAGCTAATAAGCTCAAATAGCTTAAAAGAGAAAATGGGTTAAGTATATATGGGTGTAGAAGTTAACCAGAAAAGTCCAAAGGGCAAACGGTAAGGTGAGTGTGTGTTGAGTCCAGTGACTGGGGTTCGAACCCCACTCCTGACCTTTTTGTTTTTATTTTATTTTTTTGATTTTCTTTTTGCAAACTTGAAAAGCACTAACCAATAAGCAACTTTTGAAAAGAACTTATTTTTGAAAACCCAAAATAAGCTAAGAATGAGATTATGATTGCTGATCAGTGGACTTAAAAAGAGATAAAGCCCAAGGATAAGCCAAGTGGCTGATAAGCTATTAAATAAGCTAAAGCAAAGTTGAAATAAGCTAAGCAACCAACATAAAGCTAAAATGAAAACTGAATAAGCACTAGAACTCAGAAATAAGCACTGATTGAACACAAAATAAGCACAAAGGACTGCTATGCACAGGGCATATCAGTCAATTCAAGGCAATTTCAAGCTTATTTTTAAGCACTTAGATCACCACTAAACACCACAAAAGCTTATGATACTTAAAGTTCACCTATTGAGGGTTATATAGGACCAAAAAGCTGACCATTAGAAGCTTGTTCTCAGCTTATAAATAAGCTGAGAAAATGGTTGGAATGACTGAAGTCTGCTGATCTAGGAACTGATGTGATCCAAATTGCTCAAATCCTAACCAACTAAAACCAATTCTTCCCAACTGACCAAATAGACCAAAGTGAGTTCTAAGTATGCAAGAAACAAGAGCTTAACTGAGCTTATACCTCTAGGAGCTTATTTGAACAGTTCAAGCTCTAATATTGCACTAATGAATACAAAACCTACAAATCTTAAAAATCTTGTACAATGCTCCCACTAACAACTCTTATCTGCTTAATTATTCAAGATCAAATCTAAGAGAATTGCAAATGAACAGTATATAACCCAGATGACACATTTTGACTTATAAACCAAACAGTCCTTATTGGGTCTATTTTGAGATTTTCAACTGTTAAGACCACAATAAGCTAAGTTTTTGAGTCACAAAGGTTCCTCTAACTAGATTAAGCACTAATGAATAGATTTCTACTGAAAATAAGCAACAAATAAGCAATTCCTAGTTTATCCTATTTTTGGCTTTTAAATGAGATTTTAAAGGAACTAGACCAAACTGAAGTTTAAACTATAGAAAGACAGATACACAGCAATAATTCACACCTAAGAAATAGAAAAAAGGCAAAATAAGCTAGTAATAAGCTATTGAACAGTAGAATAGTAAAATACTTAAAAATTTAGAAAATGCTTACAAATGCATTAAGTCTCAAAATAAAAAGTAATGATCAGTGGATAAGTTGAGCTTCTCAAAAGCAATCTAGAAACCCCATTTAGCTTTTACAGAACAGCTTAACATCACCAAAGTGCTTATTTTGACCAATCTTTGACTTCTGTTGACTTTTCTTGACTTTTACAATTAGAACAATTTGAGAGTGTTATAAGCTTACAAATAGCTATTGAGAGCTTATATAAGCTTATAAGAGATGGTAGGAAGCTTGTGATTGATTCTTAATAACTAGGGGAACTTAATACGAATTAACAAAAACTTTGAATTTTTATTATACTTGAAAACTGGTACACAACTGAATTAAATTAAAACAATTAACTTAAACACAACTTGAATTAATAATTGAAAACTTAAATTGATAAAACTTGAACAAGGTAAATTACAATACGATTAAAGAAAATTAACTACTTGCCATTATAGGCTACAAAGTGTTCTATTTATACTAAAACTAAGTGGGATTAGTCTTGTCTTGTTCTCTGACCATTTCTGCACACTTGGATCATCTTGAAATCATCTCAGCCCTTTAAATGGGTTTTGGCGCCAAAAATGATGGTAGTGGGAAAACCACTTGGTTCGTATGAAGTGTGATGGGGAAGAAGCAATTAATGCTTCTTGGCTTGTTAGGTGGAATGGGATAGGAGGAGGGGGTGGATGTGTCAGGGATGAGGTGGCTATGGTGGTATGGTTTTGGGCGGGCAATGGTTTTAGAAGAAGGATTTGACCGAAGTCAAACCTGGTTTTGCTAACTCACAAAGAACAAGGCCGGGTTGGGTTTTATTTAAATTGGGCTTGGGTTATGTATGGTGTGGGCTGGGTTTAGTTTTTAGGCTAGGTTTAGTTTTTAGTTTGGATTTAGAATTGGATAATATTTAATTTTAGGGACTAAAGTTGCCAATTCTGAAAATCCAAGGACCAAGTTGCCTAAAAATGAAATTTATTTCCAAGGACCATTTGTGTCATTTTGGTATTTTTGGGGGTTGACTTTGATTTTGTCTTTGACTTTGTCTTCACTTGATCAAATATACAATTGTTGTCGAGTCGATCCAAAAATATTCGTTTTCGCTCCGTTTTCAATCCTTCAGTACCTAAAACACATAAAAGACAAACCAAGGATATCTGCAATATAATATGGGTGTTTTTGGTCATTTTAGTGTCTATTATGGGTATAAAATGATGAGTATTTACACACTCATCAGGGAAAAAATTTCAAATTTTGTCCTTGAAAAATATTTGAACATAAATTGCCAAGTCAAGTCACTCACTGACAAAATCAGCGAGCTGCAACAAAGTCGTGAGAGCTGAAAAATATTTTGCGACGCTGAAGAACTTATCTATGATATTCTCAGACACACTTGCACGGGAGTAATTTGAGAAACAATTACAAAATATGGGCGGGAACCTTTTTGGGAAGACAAGAGGACAAAAGTACTAAATACTTTATTAGTATTTAATAAAGGTTCTCTTAGAAGCTTTAAAGTACTTTTAATATTATTTTAATTAAAGCTTATCTAAGAAGCTTTACACTTGTTAGCCTATAAAGTATGTAATTTGTAATAAAGATAGGTAGGTATTCTAGTCACAAAATAACACAATGTCACGGTGATATTTTATTAGAGTCCTCCTCTCATTGCTTTCAAGAGTAGCTAGCTTGAATCAATGAGAGTTTATTTGTCAAGCTATAAGGATTGTCTTCCACAAACAATCCTTATATCGAATGTTGTTAGCCGTCATAATGGTTCTTATTGTAATCTTGTAACTTTTATTCATAATGAAATATGAATCTGCTCTTCATTTATTTATTGTTCACAGATTACTCAAGATTAATGGGACCAACACCTCTCAACCTCAAACTCCTGCTTAACCTTTTGAAGAGACTCTTCAAGAAAATGAACTTGGCATGAAGATGCTTCAGCATTCTAACAACAATGATAATTGGAAACGAGGTTGGTTAAGCTATCGTCCATAGCCCAACGATTTGAAGCAAAATCCTTACTCCCTATCATAGCCCTTCTGCCTGGAGGTATGATAGCATCTAGATAAATCCTCTGAGAAGTAGGATCAACAAGAGGATCATTTAAAATTCAAATATCACAAACCTGAGACAAAGATCCTCAACATTACTAGGTGTCGCCACAGCTGCTTCACCTGTACAAAAGAGGATAAACAATACTTAGACACCAGATGGGTAAAACAAACACACCGGAAAGGGTAATAACACATGAAAAAAACGTCCACTGGGAGATGTACACCCAACAATACGCCCAGTAACAGGCTTCATACGCTTTATTCTATAGGCAAGCATCTCATTATCCACCTCTTCGCTATCACCACCATCATCTAAACAAAGTGAGGAAGATTAAAACAATGAAAAACAAATTAAAGTGTACATAATAGTACAAACAAGAGATGAGAGTCCTACCAACAACAAAAAAAGGAGCATCAACATGCACTTTACTTCTCTTGCGACTTAAACATTAAACCTCCTCCTTACTGCCTTCTTCATGATTCACTAAACGCTCATCCTGTGACTAGGGCAAGCATTAACCCTTGACCCTGAGGTACCAGACTGGGAGACATTAACAAGAGACGAAGGGCCAACATTGGCCTCCAGAGTCTCTGAAACCACATTATTTGATGAAATAGGCACTCTTGGTCAAACATCAGACCAATTCGCCTCTTGAGCGGCACGGTGATCCTGGTCCTGCTGGTTCACTTGAATATCAGGTTAACTACAGGCTTGAGCACCACCACTGAGGAGACCCATGTCAGCATCATTATAAGGAATAATCGGTTCCTCAATAATAGAGAGAAACTCGTTATCCTTATGCGTCATGTACTTGCCAATTGATAACATCAAATAATGTATATATTTTACTATCGATATCCCATGTTTATTGCCTTTATTTGAATTGTTTTATATGCATATGGTACATAATTCTTTCATATTTGCATATTCAGGTTTAAAGAGGCATTGGAATGGAAAAGATGCAATTGTGGCTAAAACTGGACGAATCAAGTGAAAATCTGCATTCAGAATTATATACGGTGTAAATATGACGAGCTGTCTACGCCGTAGGCAATATTAAATAATATTTCAAAGAATCTGGATGCAAGATCATTACGGCATAGATGGGACGAGTTCTCTATGCTAAAAACTTAAAGACACTTGGAGCATTTATTTAACGAGGGTGGATGCGACAGAACACCACCACTGCTTCTATGTCGTAGTCATGAAAAGTTACAAAAGCATTTTTTATCAGAAGTAATACACGACGTAAGGAAATCGGTGGACTTACGCCGTATATGATAGCTTGGACGCCAAGGAGTTAAAGTCCAGGGACCAAACTCGGTCAATTTTATATATTACATAAGGACTGAAAATAAAACATGAAGAACGATGGGGGGTGCAAATGCGTACAATTCCTAAATGATTATAATATCATTCGATTGAATGATATAAGGCTGCCTTTTTGTTCCCGTGTAATTACCAGCCGAAAGAAAAGAAAAAGAAGACACAAGGACCATAGGTGCAATATTATGAAAGATGAAGGTTTGAAGATAGACAATTCATAAAGTCCTAATATCTATATATATCAAACAACAACAACAACAACAAACCTAATCCCGCCGGGGCAGGGTATGGGGGAGGTAGAATGTAGACAGATCCTACCTCTACCTCAGGATAAACGCGGGAGTAGAGAGACTGCTTCTAACGAGACCTCCGAAAAGTGTAGGTGTGCGGGTGAGAGAGAAAAAAAAAGAGCAACAAAGACAGTAAACAACAAGCAAACGAAAGCAGGCAAAAGCAAGCAGGAAAAACCAGCAAACAGAGCGAAAAAACAAGCAAGCAGGAAAGGGACACAGGCAAAAGCACAAGCAGAGGAGCACAAAAACAAAGCCTAGACAAAAACAAAGAGAGAAGGAACTAAAAAAGCAGACAAACCTAAGGGAGCAACACAGAGCAAAGTAAAGCAACGCACGGGGCCATGGCATTCGACCAGAGGATCGGGAATGATAATTTAGCACAATATGTACACGTTATTTCTATCGTTAACATTTATTCACTTTGATTATTATTTTATAATTATTTAATTTCATCTTTATTTGATTGGAGTAATTAATGTGTTACATTAATTAAATGGTTTATGTTTCTTATAGTTTACTAATTATGATTTTATAGCTTAATCATTGGTTTTAGTGGATAATTTGTGTAGTATGCCATGGACCCTCGCATCTCAGTACTAGGTATTAAAATAAGGTTGAATGCGTATTTGAAATTAGGAGACCTTTTGAACCCTAGCGTGCATGATTGACTATAAGATGGCAATCCCTTAGTAGTTGTATGACTTATTACCAATAAGCGACCTTTAGTATGAGGACCTAGTCAAGAAGTGTGAGTCGTGCTAGTAAATACCAATTTATCAGCATTTGACGTTTTTCCCTACGACCCTTACACATGTTTAGGGTCTAAGCTATTGCTATGGCCTATCTATTTGTAGTAGTAGGTGTTAGTGAAAAACTCATAAGTGTTGTTAGGGAACCCGTAGGCATATCTCTCATATTAGTTGTAATACATAATGACTGTAAACTGGGTAAGTGATGCATAGATTAGTGTATCGACAACCAATCGGACCTAATGACCTTAGACGCCTCAATAAAGATAAGGTTAGATGTTTTTGATATTTATGATTATTAGATAATTTTGTGTGTTTGTCGCAAGATCCACTTGTTTATAAGTTTACTATGTTAGGTTTATTGCTGAGTAGTTAATTATTTGTGTGACCTACCTTATGATTGCTGCTTGTATCATAGTTACATGACCATACGATAAACATACGTGGCCATGTGGCTAGGACTAGAGGTGAACCAAGCCCTAGGGTTAAACCAACCATAACTAAAGCTTATAAGTTAGTGTAATTAATCTCATCAAATTGAGGTTAGGTAAATTTTGTGACCATTAGGTTTACCAAAACAAATCACATAGGTTAGTTGGATATTTAAGACTAGTTTCTTGTTGATTGGTTACAATAATCATTCAGTTCTTTGGTGTTTCGGCCGATGGATTCACAAGCAAGAAACACAAGTATTCTAATTTCTGTTCTTTGGGGGAACGCACCACAAGCAAAAATAACAAGGTTCGGATAGATAACTGGAAACTATAGGTTAGGTAGTGATGACCATTCATGCCTAGCGACATTAGAAGCACTAATAAGTTGGGGTTTAGACATTATACCTAAGATCATGGAATATAGACCAGGTAATGCATTAATCTTTCTCAGTTGTTTTCCATTGTAACATCACTATAGTAATTAGGAAAGTAATCATGATCGTGTGGATCTAAAACACAATCGTGAAAACTTTATTGCTTTCCTAGGTGGATCATCATTTCAATTAGGCAGCTAGAGATCACACACTGTCCTGAGGATGACCTCGGACTTACCAAAACCGTACATTGCGTATGACCGGCTACACTGCCCGTTAGTATATGTGTAGATCATAGGTAGTCAGAGTATTATAAATTATTATAAATTAAAGACCTGATCAACGCGTATCACCAATGCTTATCACTTAACCCAAACTCATTTAACATCAAACAACCAATTTAAACCTGAACTTCATCATTCATTTGAAATCCAAAAATGTAAACAACTATTATACAATCAAGCATTCAATATTTGACCCAGTTGATCCAAAATGGGTAATTAATAGACTTTGTCTCAAACATTCTTTTAAACAATTTTCAAACCATTTGTACAAAATGCAATCACATACTTCAAATACTCAAATACCACTTAAGACCATGAAAAGGACCCATAAAAGTTTACATTTCAAAATATTACAACTTAACAACAACTTAGGGGCTCAACTCATTTCCATAGCACGGTTACCTACCATATTTACTTATCTAATTATCAAACAAGCACTTCCATTCCTTGACTGCATCTTAAAGCTCCTATCCGAGCCCTTCTTTAGATCATACAAAACTACGAAATAGTTAATCATCAAAACCATAAGCATTACGCTTAGTAAGTAATCGGCAATAACATAATATCATAGACAAATCATCACACTAGCATTTGAACATCCACATCTAGTCAATCGACCATATTAACCAAAATCGCATCATTAACACATTAACTACTATCATCAATTCATGACAATATCTACCATTTCACACCAAGAATAAACGATAATAATTCTTGAATTCTTAATCACATAACCAATACATCATAAACACGCACTTACATTAGTTAGTCTACACCATTAGACTAACACTTACCTCATCCATGCATATCTGACTAGTCAAATCTTTAGCATTAACTATGCTTTCAAATGCCAAGGTCCCTATATGTTAACACAAATATTCACAAACACATATTATGATGAAATCTATATAATACATGTTAGAACCTTGGTTACTTACCTTAGCTCCAAAGCTAAGTTACCAAGAAATCCATATTAACATTATCATTTGCTTCCTAATCAACAATCGTCAACAACATCTATTATTACATTAATCCAATACAATTAAAAAGGGTTTACACAACCCATAAACATACCCATCGTCATCTTTAATCATCATATGATCATATCCTAATTGTATGATGAAAACCCCCCAATTAACCCAAATAAGTCTTAAACCATTAAAGGGATACAAGTCTTAAACATTTTACCATCATTGCTTGCTTTAAAAACAAATTTCCCCAAAAAACCCCCCAATTTAATCTCATGAACCCTAACCTCAATTTTATCAAGAATAATGATTACTTACTTGAGGGGAATCACAGCTAGGGATACAACTCTGGAATTTGAACATAGGGATACAACTCTTGAATTTGAACACTTAGACACCATCAATTTATTGCCAAGAAACCTTGATCTTCCCTCCTCTTTTGCTAGGTCTTGTCCCACGCACACATACACACACACACTCCAAAAAATGGAAGCTTATAGAATGTGGTTGAAAAGTGGTAGTTACCACTTATAAAATATGGTAATAGTTTGCCACTTTGATAAGAATAGTCCCTCAAGTCCTTTTTTATCATACTTGAGCCACATTAAATTTTTCATAAATATTATATAATATATTGACTTATAGTTTCACTTACAAATTTGACTTTCAACATAAACATTGACTGAACAATCACATTTAGTGTTCAAACACCTAAAAGTCATAGTCAACCAGTCCAAATCACTTTAACTAATAAAATACATAAACAAAAATGGTTTTGGGGTGTAAAATGTGTACACATTTATCCTCCCATGATGGTTATGATTTATAAAAAGCAGCATGAATATGTGTTTAGGCCCAAATACTATCTACGAAGAAGATGTTGAATGACTAAAATTCTCTTGTAATTACCCCTCTTGAAATATCTCTTCTTAAGTGTGGTTGGTAAAGAAGTTTAGCAAATGAAGTATCTGATGAAGCTCATAATATGCCTAAACTTCATGATGTAAGAAATGTTCAACCTCGATGGAATGAAACTTGAAACACAGACCTTGACCTCGTGGCTTAAAGTAGTGACAACTTCTTGAATTAATCTTGAACTATGATCTCTTGATGAGTAATGAAAGTGAATCCCATTAGAAGCTTGAAAAACAATGATCCTTTGATGAAGTTTGATAAAAAACAATCTCGTGACTTAAACTTGCAGTAAAAGTAACTAGAACGTTGTAGTGACCTCATGAGATTTAAACAATTTCATATCCGGAAGAAGTCACTAAATACTATATACTTAACTCGTTATGTATATGTAGTATACAACCTCATCTTTATCTGTCTACTATTCCATCGCCTCATCTTT